>ML677352.1:28450593-28473010 GCA_007922305.1 Dermatemys mawii
GGCCCCCAGGACTCCCACGCTTATCCAACCACTCCCTGTCCCTTGACTGGCCCCCTCCCAGAATCCCTGACCCATCTAATCCCCTCTGCTCTTTGTCCCTTAATTGCCCTGACCCCTCTCCACACCCGTCTCCCTGACAGGACACCCCCCAGAACCCCTGACCCATCCAACCGCCCCGATCCCTATCCCTTGACTGACCCCTGCAGAGACCCCCTACCCCTTCTCCAACTCCCCAACCCTCTTACCGTGCCGCTCAGAACAGCATGTCTGGCTCCACGCGGAGCCGTACATGCTACTGCAGACATACTGCCGCGCTCTCCTGTGGAGCGCACGGCCCAGTCCCTGACCTCCCAGAACGCTGCTGGAGCGGCACGCTGGGCTGCAGGAGAGACGGAGAGCAAGGGAGGAGGAGAAGGAGGAGGGGAGAGGAGGAGAGCTAGAGCTGCCAGAGGCCCTGATGGGAGCAGCCCGGCAGGTGATCTGAGGCTGCAGGGGATGGGGGCAGCCAGGGAGCAGAGGAGGGGCTCTGGCTGCCAGTGGCCCTGATGTGAGTGGCTCAATCCAGCATGGGCACCCTCTCAGCCGTGTCATGCTCTACATGGGGAAGAAAATCCCAGATCTTTTAAGAGTTTTACAAATTCCTTCCCCACCCCATGCTATTTATAACCCAAAAAGCCGGACATGTCCGGGAGAATCTAGACATACGGTAACTCTATCATAATTCATTATAATTAAAAAAAACAAGGTTAAAATATATACTTTCAAAGTGGGTACAGGAATTTAGCAATATGACTTTCATTGATGGCTAAATCTGCATGCATTGCTTTGAAAAAATGCCTGAAATTACTAAAAAATATTAAATTGAATAAAGAGATCTATTTCTTTGGTACTGTAAACATTGGCATGATTATAGCAAAATAGTAAATAAAGCTCCAATTACAGGCAGCTTAAAAGCAGTTTCAAAAATACAGTATATTAAATGAGCCCTTTCGTTTTTAAATTAAGTGATATTGTTTGCTGAACGTAATAAGTTCAATTGATCTAATGACATAACAGAAATGGACCATTTAGAATGTACATCAGAAAAAAAACATGTGAGAGCTATTTGGCTACTGAACACTCTCATAAGAGAAGCAATGGAAGTCTCAATGCATGACATATTTTAAACTAGACTGGGAATAAGTAGTAACATGCATTTAGGATACAATCCTTTACTGGCAGGGAGATGGACTGGACGATTTAACAGATCTTCCCAACCTGGATTATCCGACCCCTTTCCCAATGGAATATATAAATGTAGCCACTAAGAAAGTTTCCTTTCATACAATTTTATCAAAATTATTGTGAAGAATTTTCATAAGATTGCCTGAACTTTCTGATATTATATATTGTCCTCCAGCTAAAACTCTGAGAAATATTTGAACATTTCAAAACAATCTGCAAAAAATATTCCAAAATAAGCCTGGGTAAGAGTCCAGCCTATTTCCAGGTCTGCAAAAGTTTGACAACATGCTGAAGTTAATCACCTAGCTAGGAAGTAATTGGAGTTTCCTCCCCTCTTAAAGGCCATTTATACTTCTCTCGATAAGCCTGTTTATGCACCGTTAAGTTAAGGGGTGGTAGAGGAAGATCCCAACAGTTTTTGGAAAGAGAGCAGCCAGTTGGGAGTTCCCTTTGGAGATGTAGGTATATAAACTCTAATCTCCAAGCAAAACTGAAGGGGTTAGTTAGTTTGCTTTCACCATGGAAAGACAAACAGAAGGGTTCATTTCATGAACCGAATACTGCAGAATTCTGATAGATCCAGTAGATCTACAGCTGCTTTAGAAATATTGTTGTCAATTTCATTCCTAGTAAAGTAACTGCAAAACTGTAAAAGCCAAGGTAAAGTCCTGGCCAACAGAAAGTTAGAAGGTGTTCAAGAGATGATCCTGTGCTTGGAATGGGATGGGGTAAGGATAGGACAAGGAGTAAGAGGGCAGGAAGTATGTCATCCTTGTCTTTATTCTTATCTATTGATCAATCTCTTATCTATCCATAAATCATAGTAAGTGTATCAGTATTATTTAGATCAGAATTGTCCATAAAATGAAGACTGGAGTATGAGAAAATGTTTTTATTTAGTATTATTTTAAGGCTAAATGAGAAAACAATTACAAATTTTAGAGACTAATGATTAAAAATATAAAATAATACCTTCAAACTCAGTAGATATTCACACACTGAATAACAAATGCCAATACCTTCTTCTGTACTGGTACCTCTGCCAAGTTCATCAATTATGATGAGTGATTTATCATTAGCATTTTGTATGATATATGTTATCTAAGAAAAAAAATACTTTGTTATCTGTAGCAGTAAATTTTTTAATACTCCTCCTCCATCTCCCCCCCCCCCCAAAAAACCCAAACAAACCAACAAAAACTTCACTGGTAATGTGAATGAAGAACAAAATCCTGTCAGAAGATCCATAGCTTTCACCTCTGAGCAGCTTCCAAAAAGCTGACATTTTTAAACAAACAAAACATCATGCCACAAAACTGTTTGACTCTTTCTCTAAATATGTAATTTTTCCTCAAAATCAGGTCTCAGGTGGAGTACTGGCAACAGTAAGATATGGCCCAACAACAATTTAATGTACAATATCTAATGAAACATCAAGACTAATGTCCAATGGAACACTGATTTCTACTCCTGTTGGAATGGTTTCAGAGATATTGGACTTTAAAAGCATGACATGATTTATAGAAAAGCTATTATGAATAATTCTTAGAACTTCCTGCTCATCTCCAACTTGATGGTTATGCCTTAAAGGCCATAATCCCCACCCCTGAAAACCTTGAAGAAAAGAATTAGAAGATGGCAGGCAAGATCGAAAGTTTGAAGGGAGTTGTAAAGAGAAGCAACAGGTAGAGAAAAGGACAGTCGTGAGTTTTTCTCCCTTATTTTACAGAAGGCTGTAGTGGGGCAGTCACCCTGCTCTGGCCCTGAAGGGGTCAAAAGTAGCCCTGGGGAGGGCTGTGGCTGGGGAGCCAATCAGGCAGGCTGATTGGGGAAGCAGCCGTAGTTGGGCCATGCCCCAGCCAGGCCACAGCTGGCCCTTATAAAAGGGCTGTGAGCCAGGTGCTCAGTCAGTCTGTCTCTGGCTGTGGATGAGAAGGACCTAGCTGCTGGTGAGAAAAGGATACCTGGAGGGGAGTAGGACTGGGGAAAGGCCAGGGGAGCAGGGAGCTCCAGGCTGGCAACTCTCCAGGCTGCAGGGCCTTGTGCAAGGCCTTGGGCTGCAAATGTGGGCAGAACCCCACAGCAAAGGGCACCAGGTTTCAGGAGCGACAGGCGAGACACTGGCCTGCAGAGGGTGCTCCAGAGCTGGAAAAGAGCTAATTCCCAGACAACCAGCAGGAGGCGCCGCAATGGTGAGTCTCGCATCACTACAAAGCCTAGTTTAGAAAAGTTTAAAATAATAATTAACTGATGTTATTTTTCTGCCCTGCTTCCTGAGAAGCCCAGTTGTCCTAGTTAGCAATACTTGCTTGCAATATGGATGACTAGTTAAACTCTTCCTCTTTCATATGGCTTAAAAACAGCATCGTTAGATGTCCAGATCTAAGCTGGCAGTCCAGTTGATTGCTTCCAGTGACGCTGAGTATATGGAAGAAATACCACCATTTGATAAATATATCATCGTTTGGGACAGTAGTTGACAAGATGTTCCATAGTTTGAAGTCTGTTTCTGCACTCACAAACAGGATTGTGTATCAGTCCCCATTCATGCAGGAATCTGCTATGTGATGTGCATATTCAGTTCAAAGTGCAGCATATTTTCCATGTGAGTGAAAAGCCAGTGGGTTGTTCAGTTGAGTCCTTGATGAGATGTATGTATGGAGCACTGGTGTCCTTTCACTTCGCTCACTATTGATCTTCCTGGGAGAACCCCAAGTCTTCGAACTGTTGTGCTGCAGGCCAAAAAAGTTTTCTGGGTTTGAGTTGAAATCTTGATACATTATTTAGGTATTTACATGTTGGAAAATCCTTGTTCTCTCATGTAGCAATGAACTTGGAGTGGGTTGATGTATGCAAGTATGGGAAGCCATGGTTATGGCATTGATTTTACTGTGCCTGTAATGACCTACATGATGGTGTTTAGTTGAGAATTGACAACTGATGTGTCTAGACGGGTCAGCAGTATTCTGTGGCAAAGTAGACAAAGGCTAGTGAATAGGTTTGTAGAACTTTTGCATCGGCTCCCCAGATTGTTGCTGACAGCTTATGGATGGGGTTTAGACTAGGGTGACCAGACAGCAAGTGTAAAAAATCGGGACAGGCAGTGCAGGATAATAGGAGCCTATACAAGAAAAAACCCCCAAAATCAGGACTGTCCCTACAAAATCGGAACATCTGGTCACCCTAGTTTACACGCATCTTTATTTTGTCATGGATATTTTTCAAGTGCTAGTGGAATGTGAGACTTTGGTCTAACATCACATCAAGACATTTTGCAGTCTTATCTGCTGGTCACAAAAGTACATGTGCAGCTCTGCCCTAGCTTTTCAGTTGTTTAGATGATGTGCTGACACCACAGTTTTAGGCTATGTCTACACTGCACACCACGTGTATGGCAGATGTAGCACCCTGCTGCTGGAGTCTTACATGGGGGGCAAAGGCACCAGCAGCTCCTGTGGCAGGGAAATGTTCCAGCAGTGGGGAGCTGCCAGAGCCTTTTCCTGCTGCTGGAGTCTTTCCGTGCAACTGGGAAAGACTCTAGCAGTGGGGAGGCAGTTGCAGGACACTACACACATAAAAACAGCAGTGTAGTTGGGGGAATCACTGCTTGTGTGAGTAGAGAGCCATGTAGGGTACATACTCACAAAATGCAGGCACGTCTTTATTATACTCACCTAACAGTACCTCACCATCTATACTGCTATTTAAACCTGAGCTGGGGGGAGTGTACACGCTGTATACCATTCAAAGGAATACACAAGGTAGATATACCTTTAGTGGCCTTTGGTTTGACTGCCGAAACAAAAAATATTCTTCCAAGGTTATTCACCTCCTCCTTGAGGAAGGGAAATGATAGGGAGATTGGGATGGATAGTGAGCTGTGTGTCAGAGCTCTCTGCACACAATATACTTACTCGATTTGCCCCGTAGTACTTTTCAGTTCATAAGAAGTGATTCTGTGATTGGACCAGCTTTTGATGTTTCACTGGGTTTGTAGCCCCAAGCTGATGCAAAAATAAATAGTCAAGCTTTCTGGCTGGAATAAGTGAAGTACTGACCTTCAATTGTCTTGAGTCATCTTTGATGGCATGCTAGATTCCGTGACTTTAGCAGGGATGATACAGTATTTATTTGGTTTTTCTTTAATAGCTTTTTTGTTTCTGGTTTCCCGTATGGGGTATATCAATTCTGATTACTGTGAGAGATGTTTTTTCTTGCATCTGTTTAGATAAGCTTGCTGAAAATTATTGAAATTTCCAGGTTTCAGTGGAATTGCATCAACAGTGGCCTCAACTGTTGCAGTGAATCCTGGCCAATTTCCCTTTGAAACTTCTATTGTCATTTTGGCAATGACTGACTACTGGAGTTCAAACCCAATGTGGGTTATCACCAGTCGATGCTAGCTATGTGGGAAATAGCAAGAGTAGTGCTAGATGTATTCTGAGGGATTTCAACTGGTCTTTGATGATGAAACAGAGACCTGGATTGCAGTAGCTGTTCCAGCAGGCAGAATGAAAAGTGCCTCTGTCTTTCGCATAGAAAAGAAGATCTGTGTCTTCATTTGATGATAATTCCACAGGTGCCTCACCCGCAGTATCATTACTAGCATAGTCCCACATTGTGTGGTGGCTACTGAAATCAATGACATATATATAAGCCAGGTGACAGTCTGTGGGTAATGGGGGAGAAGACAGTCTCTTTATTCACATTAAACACACTTAACTTGCTGATTCTTAAAGAGGTGGTGAAGGTTCCAGAGTTGTTACTAGCAACTATTGTGTCATAATCCTCATGCTGTGCTTGATACACCTACCAAGGCTGTGTTTTGGGTGATGGAGGTAGGTGATAAGATTGTAGCCAGCAATATGGCAGTGTGGTTCTTGAGTTTCTTGCAGGGCAACAATGTTAACCATGTTGCCTCACATAACACGAGCTAGCTGGTTGCTTCTAGGCTGGTAAATACCTTCAACATTCGATTGGCAAATTCTTAGACCTGGGTCTACGATTCTCTTAATTGGCTCTGGATGGAGTCACTTTTTGCAGAGTAACTATTTCCATTTCTGTTCAATCTGGGACTTCACTGGGTGATGTTCGGATGCCAGTTTGACAGTATCAGTTGTGCTTTAGCAGGTAACAATGGAGACCACCTGGTAGAAGGTCGTCATCACCTGCCTCTCGTTAGTCTCTGAGTATCAACTCGTGGATCATATAGCAGCAACAGCCAGACAGCTTTCTTTCACTCTACAAACAGCCATCCGGTAGTTAACATTTCTTTCAGATGCATCACCTCAAGTTTAGACTACTGTAATTAACATTATAAGGGGATGCATTTTAAATTCATGTGCAAACTGAAACTGATGCAAAATTCATTTGTTAAATAAAGGTTTGTTTTCCCATAATAACATTAAGAATGTGATTCACATAAGACTGTTAAGTTCTGTGCTTGGTAGTGACTGCCTATTAGTTCCTACATTGATTTTCTGATGCTAGTTTTGACCTGTAAATCCCTAAATGGCCTGAGACCTACCTTTCTAAAAGATGTTTCTCTCCTCATGACATACAATATGGAAGAGAGATACAGATGCCATGTTGTCTTTGACTGCTTTCTTTGTACACAGAAACACAGAAATGTAGAGCTGGGAGGGATCTTCAGAGGTCACCTAGTCCAGCCACCTGTGCTGAGGCAGGACCAAGTAATCCTACACTATCCCTGACATGTGCTTGTCTAAAATAAAAGTGCTTCAGTGCCAATGAAATATATATCCATAAACCAACATATTGTACCATCGTAATGTTAATTAGGGCCCTTGATGCTAAAATAATTTAAACTTGTACCTCTTTCATTTCCTTCATGAATGTTGATGAATTTGTTTCTATATCATCATCCATACCAATTCTAGTGAAAATTTGCTCAGCAATTCTAAAAGAAGAATACTCTGCTGGGACATATGAACCTATATAATAAAATAAAAAGTACAAGTTACAGGCATGTCGTGTCTTACGCTGATTCAACTTACGCGATTTCCGCTTTACGCGGTCCGCAAAAACAAAAAAAGAAAGGAGCAAATTATTTAAAACTTCCTTCAGGGAGCGCAATTTTGCCTCCCATTGAAGTCAATGGGTTCTGGCTATACGTGGTAACCGCAGAACGGAACCCTCGCGCAAGATGAGACACGCCTGTATCTTATGTATTAACTGGTAGTAACACTATAGCTAAAAACTGGCCTTGTTTAATACACAGATAAAAATTTTCTTTTTAGAAACACATTTTTCCACTTAGTAAATAATGACATTTTCAGTAGAAAACAATACGAGTAGTGCAAAAGAATACTTATAAGGTAAACTGTTGCTCACCAATCTGTGCCATAATTTGACAGAGAGCAATTTGTTTCAGGTAAGTTGATTTTCCACTCATATTTGGTCCTGTAATAATGATAAAATTGCTGCCTTCTGTGATATAAGTGTTATTAGAAACAGGTTTTTCCACAGATATCTTTTCAAGAATGGGATGCCATCCCTGCTTGATTGCTAAGGTATCAGTAAATTCTGGACGAACTAAACCAAGAATAAATTATAAGTAATGTTAAGCACTAAATACAAAAAAACCTATGGCAATTATTAAAAAGTTAGATTTTTAAATAAAATAAGAATCAATCATGCATAGCAGAGCTCTGAATCTGTTATCTAACTAGAGGAAGAGTAATGTCTTGCTACTTGAATTGGAGGCTTCACTTCTCTGCCAGGCATAGCACTACAAGGCGCTGCCTCAGTTTCCCCCAACCTGTATCAACAAAATAAGTCAAAACAAGCTTGCCTTAAACATTTCCCTTTAATTAACAGAAACAAATATCCAAAACAGGGAAAGACCTTCCACTCAAGCCTTTAATCCTGCTCCTAGCTCTAGATTTGGGGGATCCCTCTTACATAGTTCTGTATTTTGCCTGCAGCATGAGGCTCCTAGTCCTCCTCCTTGGAGCTGGAGTACTGTTCAGAACAGTCTTTCTGCTATTTACTTAAAATAACCCTCTGTCTTCCTCCCCAGAGGGGAGGTACCACCACCTTCACTTTCCCAGTTCCCACTGAAGCACGGGTAGAACTCTTGCCAGTGCTTTAGCTAACATAGCATAAAGATATGATCCAGTTCTCCTCCATGAAACTGAGCTTCAGGTATCATTTGTTTATCCTGTGACAGAGTGGGCACCTTCCCCCTTTTCTATTGCCTGCTGTCTCCAGTCATCAGGAGTCTTTTTTCCCCTCCGACACTGCTCCTTGTTGACCTCCTCTCCATACCGAGTTCTGGTAATTTTATTAAAGTCAGGTGCTCCCCTAATTGAGCAGTAATCAGCCTCTTGGGCAATCCATTAGCTCCCAGTCCATCAATTAGCCACCAAGGCAGGCTTACCAACTTTAGTCATGGGTAGACTGTCCCTAATTCTCTTTAAAAGGCCAGTCACTCCATGACAATGACTATTCACAAAGAAGGGATTATTCAACATCAGTAAGAGTGGAAGAATCAGAAAGTATATTCCCATGTAGAAGACCTGACTTATAGCTATCAAATCAGCAAAGACAGTACACTTGGAGGAATTAATGGGCTGTTTTCAGGTAGAGATTACATCTTTTATACAAGTCCTCATGATCTATTACAGAAAAATAACATCTTAGCCCTCCATCTTTAAATTAACATACCAAGATTGTGTTCAGAAGCAAGTGGAGGAATACATGAATAAAAAGGGAAAGAAAAGTAAGGAAAATGAAGCTATAAAAGTAATTCATACACTGAACTGAAATCCAATTTTAGTTCTATAGATGACTAATATATGAAGAGATAAATACAAAAGCCACAAACTAGACCTAGTACAATTATATAAACACTGGGGGGCAGGGGAATAGCTTTACTGGCATTTGTATTTATATTTACCATGTCTTAGAAAGAAACTTACCATAGTCAGAAAGAGTGCAGGCATGGGCAAATGACAGCAACATATCCAACATTGACACAGTGTCAGAGAGTTTGTATAGGCAATGGATATGTTCATAAATTTCACTCAGTAGTTTACACACTATCCTGCAAGCAGACAGCTCTGAATTAGTTACTGTACACTACTACATTTTATTGCTTTATACAACTTACAGCTATAAAGCAATTATTAAGCTCATAAAGTCAATATAATACTTAGATACTAGGATGCCAGGCATTTCATAAATCCCATAGAGATTTGTAAACAGGGGCAATTCTATTAATTTCTAAAAAGTGTAGTAAGTTATTGGGGAACAATGTCTAGGCCAAATTCTGCCATCAGATGTGCAGATGCAACTCCCACTGGCTTGAAAACGAGCTGTATGTGCAAAATTGACACTAAAAATACAGCTTTGGAACCAACTGTGTTCTATTGTACTCCAAAAAGTGTGACTCCAGTTTTTGAGTCCTTTATGTTTAAAATGGGTTGACCTGACCTCCAAAAGAAGATGTAACCAAAAATAGCCTATGTTAGCTTTTGTAATACAGCTTTGGAACCAACTGTGTTCTATTGTCCTCCAAAAAGTGTGACTCTCCAGTTTCTTGAGTCCTTCATGTTTAAAATGGGTTGACCTGACCTCCAAAAAGA
Organism: Dermatemys mawii; assembly: GCA_007922305.1. NCBI lineage: Eukaryota > Metazoa > Chordata > Testudines > Dermatemydidae > Dermatemys > Dermatemys mawii. Next base: position 28,460,427 of record ML677352.1, read on the forward strand.
TGTAACCAAAAATAGCCTATGTTAGCTTTTGTAATCTAGAAGAAAAGAGAACAATATATGCCCTTAGGTCCCTTTATAAGCATAATTTATGGAAAAACTGAAGGTAATTCTACTTAAAATGAAAGGCATACTTAATATAGATAATGGCTACACATTGCCAAATTGCTATACTCATTGTGTCATTTTGTGTTGATAATACTCTACAAAAAGTTTAATAAATGTGATGGATACTCCTCTTTTTTATGAATAAAACCCTATACATTTTAATCATAATTCAGAATAATGTAGATTTAGCCTTTTATTGTGCTCTCTCATGAAGAACACTCACTCTCTCTACAATCTGAAGTGCTTTTATTAGACACCATAATTTAACAATGAAAATATATTAGAAAACCTCACAACTAGTTGTTAATATGACAAATAAATCAAGTTAACACAAATATTAAAGAGTTTGAAATGTTCTTACAAGTAGGTCATGTGATAAATTTCTCTCAAAGACTCCTGGCACCTTTCATTCATTTTAATTAAGTCTGCTGAAGTAAAGCTATATGCATTTTTCATTTTAGTGACCTGTAGGGAAATTCAAACTTTAAGTAATACATGTCAAACAAATGCACATAAAGAAAGATTTCCAGAAAACAAAGTAGGAACAATCTGGAAAGCAAGTGACGCAACCATTACGTTATTTCAATTTCCCTAAATAAAATAGCATGAGAAAACAAGAAAACAAAATGCAAACATCAGAATGATAGCAATTTTATAATAGTTCATATTATCTCACAAATAATATAGCACATATACACATTTAACACACTGTATAAAAAAATATGGGTTAAATTAATTCTATCCTCATTTATTATGTAATATCACTGAAGTCATTAATTTCATGACAAAATATGTCCAGAACACAAACCTTTGTAAATTCTGAAGGAAGCTGACCATTAGGTAATGCTGCACACTCTGCATTCATTTGGATAAAAAATCCACGAGCAGAGCTGAAACTCATCTTCAAAGGTAGGTTGTATTTTTCTCCAAGCTGTGTTATCATTCCTAAATAATATGGGGGAAAAATCAGCCAAAATTGAAATATTTTCTAACATACTATAAAACTCACTGTGCTATCTGAGTAGTAAAGGCATCATGCAGATATCTAAACACCAATTCCAGTAAATTAGACAGCCTTATTAGGACCTTGAAAGGAGGCGTGTGGGAGGTGAAAGAGCTCAGTAAACCATTCTAATAAGAGCAATAGCTTTATAAAACTAGTGGACAAAAAGTGCCAGGTGAGAATAGGAGAATTCATAGGCTCTTTTTAAAGATATTCATATGTTGTCATGGGAATCTCAGGGGCGGGTTGTCCTACTACTGGAAAGGAAGATTTCTCAGAGGAGTAAACTTCAGATTAATCCACTTTCATGCCAGTGGTGTTTCACCTTGCTTTCTCAACAGGTAAGTGTAATGCTTAGATCTGGGGTTGTCAATCTTTTCCCACTCACTCCATAGTCCAGAATTCTTTGAATTTCTAAACCCTAACCCCAACCCACCCAGATGGTGCTAAATGGGAAGGTGATAGGTGCAGGGGACTATTAGGAGGCAGGAGGAAAGGCAATGCTAAGTGGTAGGAATTCTGAATTTTGCTTAGTAGGGTACAGGCATGTGCAGGCGTCTGGGCAGATGAGGAAAAATACTGATGTTGTACTACTGTGTGGGGAGAAAAGAAGGATGCTGTTGAACAGGTTTCCCTGGCATTCACACTCCTCTCTGAGCTGGCTCCACCTCCCACTGTTGCTACCACCAGAGACTCAGACCAGCAAATGGTTGGTTAGAGAAGATGGGCTGTGTTGGACACTTGGGTCCTGGAGTCACTCAGTGCTCCAGTGCCAGCATTTGCTTCCTCATTGCTTAGCATGGTAACAAGCAAAGAAGAAAAGGAGCTCTTCCACTGTAAACATGTGGGCAGCAGTGAAACTGGAGAGCAATAACTATCAGGAGAGAGAGCGCCTCCCTGCCTACATTGCTCTGGGTCTTAGCAGCCATGTAAGGAAAATTTTGGAAAGCAAGAGAACAACTAAACTCCTGTGGTGTTCACTCTGTGTGATGTCGACTGTAAGCTACAAAGCTAACAGGAACCTCAAGACACTCTATAGTATATTATTGGTGTTAAAAATTCTACTATTCACATAAAAAGAACAGGAGTACTTGTGGCACCTTATAGACTAACCAATTTCTTTAAGCCACAAGTACTCCTGATCTTTTTGCAGATACAGACTAACATGGCTGCTACTCTGAAACCTGTTACTATTCACATGTGCTATTTGTCATTCTTGCCCGTTAAAGTGTAATCTAAAAGAACAATCTTGTCTGCTCAGGAATGTGATAGGAGCTATTTGGAAAAAGACTTTTTTTCCATCAACTTTAGACATTTTATCTAAAACAGTTACACTTAAAGAATAATGGCATTCTTCCAAAATTGATTTTATTCTTTCATTTTGGATTTAAAATAATATCAGGAAAGTGGTTTTACACAATAGCACAGTTAAATCATAGCCCACATACTCAAGCTATCTAAAAAACTAAAAACAAAGTATTTGTGTTTGTAAAGTGTCCGCAGATGATAAAACTAAAATTTTTGTACCAGAAAATTTTATTTTAAATAATATTGTTTCAATACTTTGAACTAAATTTAGGTGCACTGCATTTTAGGTACAAACCATAGGTTTTAAATAGAAATATGTTTGATTCATATACAGCTTGGCAGAATAAATTAAGCAATCTTTTTACTTTTTAAAATCACAAAATAATTATGCATCATTTCATTTTAACTACAGTTCTTATCTACAAATGGAAAATCTCAGCATACATTTCAAACAGGGTTACTGTAGCGGGGCGACAACTCACCACTGTGGTGCCTTTTGCTGGCTGTCTGGGAATTAGCTCTTCCCAGGTCGGAGCACCCTCTGCACGCTGGTGTCTCGCTGTCCACTGGCCCCGTGTCCCTCCCACACCCCGGTGCCCTTTTTCCTGTGCTGCTCCCTGGCAACACCCCCACACTCTGCCTCTGGGTCTCCCGTCCCTGGGGAATCCACAATCCTCTATTCCCCACCTTGCCTTAGTCTAGGGCTACCGCCAGTCATCATCAAGCCCCCACTCCCTGGGGCAGACTGCAGCCAGTCATCATAGGTAAGGGGGGGTTGAACCTGCTGCCTTTCCCTGCAGCCTAGGACCTTTCTGGGCCTTCCTATCAGGCCTGCAGCTTGGGGAGTTGCTAGGCTGGAGCTCCCCAGCTCTCTTTCCTATTCCCCCAGTGCTATTCCACCTCAGGTACCCTGTTCCACAGGCAGGCAGCCAGGCCCTGCTCCCTCCCAGTCTGAAGAGAGACTGCTAAGTTTCTAACCCCAGCCCTCTTATAAGGGCCAGCTGGGCCCTAATTGAGCTATCCACATCTGTGGCTGCTTCCCCAATTAGCCTAATTTGCTGCTATCCCCCAGCCATAGCCCTCTCCAGGGCTGTTTTAATCCCTTTTTACCGCTCCACTACAATTACCATATTTCAAGTTCCCAAATAGATGACGCTGCAAGGTGGAAGGGAGAGCTGGAGGGGAAAGGGAGTTCAGTTTCTCTCTATTCTGAATATCTTTGAATATCTAACATTTACAAATAACAAGTGTAATGTCCTCAAAATGTCCTGGAAAAGGATGAGCAAGGAAAAATCACGGACATTTGTTCATATTTCATAAATCTGCCAGGACAAATATCAGAGGACCAAAAAGAGGTTGTGTCTAGGAAAACCGAGACATATGGTAATCCTAATTTCAAATGTACCTCAACTTGTTTTTAATCAATGACAAAAATCAAATTATAATAAAAATACTTGCCTTCTCTTCATTAGAAAGTTAGCACTATATATTCTTGTACAGTTTTATATAACAGGTGCAATATATTTCTATTAGTCATCAATCATGAAATACCTGCTATGTCATCTACAATCTCTGTGTATGTTCTACGAGCTATATCAAGGAATTCATTGATGTTTGGCCTGACTGCGTAGCACTTCTGTGTCCTCATATTCAGGCATCCTTTTGTGTATCTTGTATCATCATTAATTACAGTTTTAATTTTTTCAAGTATGATTTCAAACCTACAACAATAGTTATATCAGTAATGGAATTAGCTAGGTAATATTTTTCAATTATAAATAACAATTACTAAAGCCAATACACTTCAATAGTTCAAGTAAACTTTAAAAATTTAGCATGTGATTTTTTTTATCTCAGACATCATATGAACACAGCTAATTTTAACCTAAATAATTTATTACTTTAAAGAATGGCAGACACTGTTCAGATATAGAACACAGCTTCTTGTCCTCAGTCATTTTGGGTAATTCTAAGTATTCTCGAATTCTTTTTTTTTTTCAATAATATCTACTGGAGTATTTAATTTTTGTAAGAATTTAAATTATATTTGTCATTCATAACCAATCAACTGTAAAATGCAAAAAAAATTCTGTTTATTTTTTTGAATTTTTCCTGCAATAGTTGAAAAGCTGAATTTCTAAAAACTTCATAAAGAGTAAGTAAAATTAAGAGTTTCTAATAATAACCAAAAAAACAAGAGCTATAACTATAAATAATTCAAGAAGCAACATCTTAAAATCCTACAGACATCCTCAGAAAAAAGAGGCAACCCAGATATTCTAGCTATGAAAATATTATCACAGTACCTTTTGTCTTCCAGAGAACTGTAATATGCCTTTAATAGATGTGTCTTGCAGCTTTTCAAAGCAGCCTATTGAAAATTAAAATATAGATTAATCATGAAAACATGATTAAATTTTAATCATTGCAACAGTCTGTAAGGCCTTTAGATTCACCTAGGCTTATTTGAAGTTGGGGTGATAATAGAGAGCTTATCGGTTGCGCTGGCATCTATATGAGTTAAATAATCATTATAAAATTAAGCTTTTCACTAGCATTCAGAATCCAGTTCTGAAAGTATTAGAGACTCAAATGTGTTTTTTTAAAATCAACATCAAACTTAGCATAGAGTTAGAGACCCTTATCTTATTTTAGAGGATGTTACTACAGTGACAATGTACAGTTCCATGAGATATAAAGTAAATATAACAAACTACACTGCGTGACACCAAAGATTAACTAGTTTGGGTTTTGTATAGAAAAAGTAACAGAACACATTTCACCTTTAGAGGATCCACAAGTTCCAGAGTATGCTTTAGATAGATTAAATTAGTTATCTTTGATTCAGCAGCTTTAACCTGTTGAAAAAAAATTACAAATAAAGTGTGTATAGATTTTTAAAATACATTTCAAAACAAGCATACATTTTATACACGTATTTTGAATGTATTTTTCATGCACTATTATTATTATTAAAATGACTAGCTTGACAATCTGTAAATTTGCTGTTTAAAATTTTTTTGACTATATATGTCTTGAGAACTCAAATTACAATACAATATTTTCAAAAGAACAATACAATATTTTCAAAAGAACAATACAATATTTTCTTCAACTGATAAGAAGTTTAAAATATTTGTGTTCTCTTCCAGAGAACAGAACATTTGCTATGTGCTGCTAGCTTATAAAGAAAAAATAAGTAGCAGTTCCGTAAGAAGAAAAAAATCTGCTTTTTGTGTGGAGAGTTGAAATCAGTGTTGGAAAATCAAAGGCTTCTGAAAATAAAACTGAAGAAAACTTTCGATCTGAAAAATGAAAAAATCTTATGTAGAAGCTAATGCAGATTTTCAAAAGCACAAATTAAAATCTTCCCTGTTATCTGTTTTAAAGTCAAATGAATAGAAAATATAAATAAAAGTGAAGGTGCCTGTGTGGGAAATATTAAACAATATTTTTCTTTCAATTTTATCAAAAATTCAATTACACAATAAAATTTACTAACGTCTTAGTTCACTTTAAAAATAATTATGCTACAAATTGTTTGAACAGAAACACCTCCACCCACACAATTTCTAATGTTCTTAGAATCCAAGAATTTTTCTTCAGTCATTTTTTTCAAAAAATTCTGAAGTTTCTTAGAAAAATGTGTGCACAGAACTCAACTAAATCCCTTTGTATGTTGCTGAATTTTCTTCTCAGAATGAAGCTTGGCAATCAGCCCAGATGATGTCTTAGCCCTGGTCTACATTGGGGTGGGGGGATCGACCTAAGATATGCAACTTCAACTACAGGAATAGCGTAGTTGAAGTTGAGGTATTTAGGTCGACTTACCGCAGCGTCTTCACGGCACTGAGTCAACTGCTTCTGCTCTCCCACTGACTCCACCTGCGCCTCTCGCAGGGGTGGAGTTCCAGAGTTGATGGAAGAATGCTGGGGGATTGATTTATCACATCTAGACTAGAAGCAATAAATTGATCCCCAAAAGATCAATCGCAACCCGCCGATCTGATGGGTAGTGTAGACCTGGCCTTAGTGTAATGGAAGTATCAGGGGTGACATTTACAGAAATATTCCTTAAGATGGAGCAATTTGATTGCATTGGGTCACCTTAGCAAGGAGAAGGCAATCAAGAGTAGCTGTTCCAATAACCATAGCAAGTTTCTGCCAAAATCCCCCCCACCCACATTACCAATTACAACTCTAGGAACTTCAATGTGTCTTGCTTTGAAGGAAAAAGGAAAAAAAGCATCATTCAACAGTTTTGTTATTCTATACCTGCTGGTAACATTATAACATGGTGTTTTAATTTAGTTTTTAAATTTTTAAAATAGGCACATTTATGAGAGTACAAAGAAATATTTCTTTCCTTTCTTTTTCTGTCTAAACTAGCATCCAGAAACATTAAGGGCTGGTCTATAGTAGGGGGAGGGATCGACCGAAGATACGCAACTTCAGCTATGTGAATATGTAGCTGAAGTCAGAGCATCTTCCGCCGACTTACCTGCCATCCTCACAGCAGCAGCAGGCTCCTCCATCGACTCCAGCTTGCACCTCTCGGCGAGCTGGAGTTCCGGAGTTGACAGGAGTATCTTTTGCGATCAATTTATCGCATCTTAATGAGACGTATCTTAATGAGATGTGATAAATCAATCTCCAAAAGATTGATCACTACCCACCGATCCCTAAGGAAAAGTGTGATGTACTGGCTGTATTTTAAGTACACTGAATCAGAATAGTTCTTTTGTTAACAACGAAGTCTAGGCAGCTGTATTGTTTTATAAGCAATTTACTGACATACCTTTTTGTGCTAGTTGGATGCACTCAGTCATTGGTTAGTAATGTTTTGCAGTTTGCAAATAACTGAAGTGATAACAGCCTACTCTGAGATGAGCTAGCTGAAGCTGTCGAGGGTTCAAATCTTGTTGTTGATGCACTGGGGACAGGGGCATGTACCTGATTTTTTTAAATTACATTTAAAACAAAATGGGGTGACGGAATCTAGCCCTAAAAATTACCCTGCTCTGAGATGTTGACTTGTATTTAAATATTCTCTATATCCCTCTATCTCTAAAACAGCTTGTTACATATGGCAGGTTCAAATTTTCAATATATTTTAATCTCATTGAAAATTTGTGCATGTGCTGTATTTGAAGAAAATGAGTTGTAATAAAACAAATGTTAATAATTGCTGCATCTAATCATACTCTCTATGTGTATTAATAGTTTCACTCTGATCGCTGCTGAGGGAGAACTTATTTCACAGTTGTAAGAGACTTTTCACTTGGCTTAAGCATGAAGGCCTGTGTTTGGAAGCTAAAAGGAACAAGATTCTAAGTTCTGGCTTGAAAGGTTTGGAAGGTTTATTTAGTAACTGAAACTAAACTAAAGAGGTTTGGTTTTTAGTAAATTTTTGGGGCCCATTTATAATGGATAATCTCCACTGCTTTATTGCATAAGAAGCTCCTGAGGCTAAATAATAGACAAAGCAAAGTTAAGTGGGCAATCGATCTAAAAACAGAGAGTATATTACAAAAAGGAGATTATTTCTATTATACAACTTTTAACATTAAAAGGTATATTTTCTCTTTCATGTTCATATGAAAATGCTTCTCTCCCCTACTCTCCAGTGATGTTAAGGTGGAGGTGTGACTAGGATAAATAAGTAAGAGAATGCAGATTTTAAAAGTACATTGGCATTTGTGAAGGAGCAGCAATCACATTTTTAAGTCATTCTCCACAAGGGTGACAGGGCTTTACTACCTCCCCAAGTCTGTAACAGCTTGAGCTTGTTAGCCTTACTGCTTTGCCCACCTTTTCTCCCTTACTTGTGAAGAAATGAGTGTTGGATTAGACTGTGTGTGAGAAGCTGAGGATTGTGTGAGATCAATTCACACCAGTCATGCATTTTGTTGCTATGTATGTGAGCTGATCTGGGGGAAACAAACAGGCCTGTTTCAATGTACTTTTCAAATATTGTCAAGGATGCCTAGAGCACTAGATGGGTGCTCTTTTATTACTCTTTACATAAATCTAAAGAAATAAATGAAAATACTTTGTGACTGGCTGAAATTCTCTTGTTACAAAATAAAAATGTGCTTTAGTTTAAGGGGTACATGCTTTCATCTTTCTGGATGAGGAGCAACATATATAAATCACTGAATATTTTTTAAACTATGTTTCCATCCCTTTTTAATGTACAATCTTTTTCTTACACTATAATACAATTGTACAGCTGTTATATGAAGTTTACATATTGCATACTCTATTGAGATAACTGACAATTCTTCATTATTTATGAGACAGATGCATTTATAAACCTACCGTATCTTGCTTTGGAATTTGTACTAAAATTGAAAGAAGTTGTTCAGTATCCAGGAATCTTGAAATCACTGTAAAACAAAATTAAACACAAATTAGAAACTGAATTAAAACTTGCAATAATTTTAATAACAAATCTTTAACAAATAAGTGATTTAATTTTCCAAAAGAAAACAAGCACAGAAAACTATTTAGTATTTCTGTTTGTGAAGTCATTTTCTTCCCTCATTCTATCACAGAAAAATCTTGACAAAGTATTGTAGCTTCAATTACCAGAAAGAAAACAGAGAAAAGAACCACCTATCTATCTGGATTGTTATGTCACATCCATAAGCATGGTATCTGAGTACTTATTGGTCATTGTATCATGATGGATATAATGACATCAGCTCTCCCATAGTCTCATCAGTAAAGAAACTCTCAGAGCTTAAACAACCTAAAAGATATTGAACAGTAAGAACATTACCATCCCCACAACAGGGTAGGAGGACTGAAATATAACTGAGGAGAGGTGGGAGACTATAACAAATGGTATTGTCAGTAAAGTACTGTCCCTTGTCAAACATCTCTACTTCCTATCTTATAACAGAAAATATGTCAGACTGCAGATGTAGCAGGCAGTCTTCAAGAGCAAATGAGCTATCTTAAAAATCACAGCAACAATCTCCGTTTGCAAATTCCCACCCAATTATGACAGTGAAAAGATGACTATGTATCTGCCCTACAATTTCACAAGTAGTAACCTGAGTCTGTGGTGGAATGACCTTATCAGAAGGAAGCTAAACAGAATATAGCACTAACTATGCAACTACAAAAGCTCAAAAAAGATGCTGGCTGGTGGGCTCTACTGAACTACTGAAGAGGCAGCAGACCCCCATGCATCTTGCAGAGGAAAGATCCCCAAATCCAATAAAAGCCCTGTTGCATGGCAGTACTTTAGTGGTGCTATAGCACTGATTGCTGAAGAGCTACACTTATGGTCAACCTTCCTGTATGGATGTAAGAGCTGGACATCTGAAAAGGAGACTGAGACACAAATACTTTGTGACTGGCTGAAATTCTCCTGTTACAAAGAGTGTTCAAGTTTTGATATTACAAAAGTTAAAATTAGCTGGATAACCAAAATTATGAATGATCAGGTGATGAAAAGGAACAATTTAAAGAGAGCAAAATTACCTGATATCGTAGGTAAAAAATAAAACCTTTCTGCAGACAAATTGCTCACCACTCACTAGAGCAACTTGATTCAAGCTCTCATACTATCAGGCAAGAGGAAGAAAGAGCCAACTATGTTGGAAACATCACCAGATGGACTGGTATCCAAAGGAAACTAGAAGTTTTACAACTCTGATGTGACTGTGAAAGATGGAAGGTGAGGGTTGACAACTTCCATATTAGAAATGTCATGGAAGAATACAAGTGAGGAATTAGTCTCCGCTTTAAAGGAGATAATGTACTGACCTTTCTCAGGTATGACCCTAGCTCCTGCTCCATTTCACACCTGGTCTTGAGGGCAAAGAATAAGAGATCACAAAGGGAGATCTACATTTCTGGTAAGGACCAGAGTAAAAATTTTTACAAATCATAAGGACCATCACCCACATCAGAACTGTCGTAACAGTCACAAAGAAAATAATGAGAGTTGTATGGTTCATTTTAAGGCCAGAAGGAACCATTATAATCTAACTTCCTACACAACACAGGCTATAGAACCTCATTCAGTAATTTCTGCATCAAACATAACTTCTGTTTGAGCAACAGCATGCCTTTTAGAAAGATATCAAATCTTAAGACTCCAACTGTTGGAGAATCCACTATATTCCTACATAAGTTGTTCCAATAATTAATTACCCTTACTGTTAAAACTTTGTGCCTTATTTATAGTCTGAAATTCTTTTGCTTCAGTTTCTAACCATGGCCCCTTTTCTTTGGCTTTTTCTGCTAGATTAAAGATCTATCTACTGTCAGATATCACTTTCCCATGTACTTATTGGAAACTGTAACCCAAATCACCTCTTAACCTTCCCTTAGATAAACTAAATAGATTGAGCTAGTTTAGTCTCTCACTATAAGGCTTGTTTTCCAGGCTCAGATCTTTCTTATAGTTCTCTTAACCCTTTCCAATTTTTTCAACATCTTTTTTGAAGTGGCGACACTAGAAATCGATGCAGTATTCTAGTAATGGTCTCACTAATGCTGTACACAGACATAATACCAACTCCCAATGCCTAATCGATATTCCCCTGGTTATGCATCCAAAGAGCATGTTCACCTTCTTAGCTACAGCATTACAGAGGAAGCTCACGGTCAAATGGTTATCTGCCAGTACATCCAAGTCCTTTTCAGGATTGCTGCATTCCAGAATAGTGTGACCTACATTCTTTGTTCGTAGATGTATGACCTTACTTTTGGCTGTATTAAAATGCATATTGTTCACCTTATTAAATGATCCAGAATTGTCTGTATAATTTACCTGTCTCCATTATTATTTATCACTCCAACAATTTGAGTGCCGTCTGTAAATATTAATCCATTTAACATAGGCTACATATAGTGCAAATTCTTAAAAAATCAGAATGCATGCTAGAGTTTAGGTATATTATACTAACACAGTAAACTTTATCAAACTTGTGATCTCTTCAAAAAATAACAGATGTGTTTGTCAAGACCTATTTTCCATAAAACCATGCTGATTGGCATTAATTATGCTAACATCCTTTCATTCTTCACTGACTGTATTCCGTATCGGCCCTTCCATGATTTTGACAGGATAGAGGTCCATAGTTATCTGGGTCATCCCATTTACCCTCTTTAAATTTTGAAATATTATAAACAGTGGCTTTTTTCCAATCCTCTGGAACTTCCCCATGTTCCCAGATTTGTTAAAAATCAATATTCATGAATCTGAGAGTTCCTTGTTCTATTCTGTTAGAAGAAAGAAAGCAACTGCTCCTCACAAGTTAGAGAGCTGATCACTAACAAGACCAAGAGACAATGTTTAACAAGTAGTCTTGTGGGGAAGCATATATTATAGCCCATCTCTCCTATCTACCTCACTACCTTTGAGCTACAAGTGCCAAAACATACTCTCCTCTGTTGCATCTTCACAGGCATATTTCTGATCTACTGAAATTGTGTGGGTGGGTGTGCATGAAGTTAAAACTGGAGAAATGCACTCCATGTTTCCAGGGGAAAGGAAGCAAAAATACTAAGGACAAAGTGGGTAGACCGGTGTTTTTATACCAACTGTTACTGACATACACTTTTGCCTCCTTACTTCAACAGGTGGGATATAAATGTCAATATATTTTCTATGATAGGATGGTGTACGCGGGTCCGTAGTGGGGCCCCGGGCCCCTGGGTCGGTGAGGAGCTACTGGCTCGCTTCCGCACGTCGGCGCCACCTCCTGGTCACCGGGGAATTAGCAGCGGAGGTGGAGTGCCCACAAAGTTGATAGCGCGCCCCTTAGGCAGGGGAGCGCCCAGGGAGTTAATAGCGCGCCCCTCAGGCAGGGGAGCGCCCACAAAGTTAAGAGCGCGCCCCCTCAGGCCGGGGAGCGCCCACAAGCCCACAAAGTTAAGAGCGCGCCCCCTCAGGCCGGGGAGCGCCCACAAGCCCACAGAGTTAAGAGCACGCCCCTCAGGCAGGGGAGCGCCCACAGAGTTAAGAGCGCGCCCCCTCAGCCAGGGGAGCGCCCACAGAGTTAAGAGCGCGCCCCCTCAGCCAGGGGAGCGCCCACAGAGTTAAGAGCGCGCCCCTCAGGCAGGGGAGCGCCCACAGAGTTAAGAGCGCGCCCCTCAGGCAGGGGAGCGCCCACAGAGTTAAGAGCGCGCCCCTCAGGCAGGGGAG